>ONZH01026117.1:0-24234 GCA_900303285.1 Rhinella marina | reverse complement strand
ACAGTACAGTGGCCTATTAAAATGCCTAGATATTGTATATTTCAAAGTACACAGCCGTGTAGTAACTGAACAGACGGTGGGTATTTACACCAGGTATGTGAGATAATTTAACAAGAGAACGCACAGTACAGTGGCCTATTAAAATGCCTAGATATTGTATATTTCAAAGTACACAGCCGTGTAGTAACTGAACAGACGGTGGGTATTTACACCAGGTATGTGAGATAATTTAACAAGAGAACGCACAGTACAGTGGCCTATTAAAATGGCCTAGATATTGTATATTTCAAAGTACACAGCCGTGTAGTAACTGAACAGACGGTGGGTATTTACACCAGGTATGTGAGATAATTTAACAAGAAAACGCACAGTACAGTGGCCTATTAAATGGCCTAGATATTGTATATTTCAAAGTACAACAGCCGTGTAGTAACTGAACAGACGGTGGGTATTTACACCAGGTATGTGAGATAATTTAACAAGAGAACGCACAGTACAGTGGCCTATTAAAATGGCCTAGATATTGTATATTTCAAAGTACACAGCCGTGTAGTAACTGAACAGACGGTGGGTATTTACACCAGGTATGTGAGATAATTTAACAAGAGAACGCACAGTACAGTGGCCTATTAAATGGCCTAGATATTGTATATTTCAAAGTACAACAGCCGTGTAGTAACTGAACAGACGGTGGGTATTTACACCAGGTATGTGAGATAATTTAACAAGAGAACGCACAGTACAGTGGCCTATTAAAATGGCCTAGATATTGTATATTTCAAAGTACACAGCCGTGTAGTAACTGAACAGACGGTGGGTATTTACACCAGGTATGTGAGATAATTTAACAAGAGAACGCACAGTACAGTGGCCTATTAAAATGCCTAGATATTGTATATTTCAAAGTACACAGCCGTGTAGTAACTGAACAGACGGTGGGTATTTACACCAGGTATGTGAGATAATTTAACAAGAGAACGCACAGTACAGTGGCCTATTAAAATGGCCTAGATATTGTATATTTCAAAGTACACAGCCGTGTAGTAACTGAACAGACGGTGGGTATTTACACCAGGTATGTGAGATAATTTAACAAGAGAACGCACAGTACAGTGGCCTATTAAATGGCCTAGATATTGTATATTTCAAAGTACACAGCCGTGTAGTAACAGAACAGACGGTGGGTATTTACACCAGGTATGTGAGATAATTTAACAAGAAAACGCACAGTACAGTGGCCTATTAAAATGCCTAGATATTGTATATTTCAAAGTACACAGCCGTGTAGTAATGAACAGACGGTGGGTATTTACACCAGGTATGTGAGATAATTTAACAAGAGAACGCACAGTACAGTGGCCTATTAAAATGGCCTAGATATTGTATATTTCAAAGTACAACAGCCGTGTAGTAACTGAACAGACGGTGGGTATTTACACCAGGTATGTGAGATAATTTAACAAGAGAACGCACAGTACAGTGGCCTATTAAATGGCCTAGATATTGTATATTTCAAAGTACACAGCCGTGTAGTAACTGAACAGACGGTGGGTATTTACACCAGGTATGTGAGATAATTTAACAAGAAAACGCACAGTACAGTGGCCTATTAAATGGCCTAGATATTGTATATTTCAAAGTACACAGCCGTGTAGTAACTGAACAGACGGTGGGTATTTACACCAGGTATGTGAGATAATTTAACAAGAGAACGCACAGTACAGTGGCCTATTAAATGGCCTAGATATTGTATATTTCAAAGTACACAGCCGTGTAGTAACTGAACAGACGGTGGGTATTACACCAGGTATGTGAGATAATTTAACAAGAGAACGCACAGTACAGTGGCCTATTAAATGGCCTAGATATTGTATATTTCAAAGTACACAGCCGTGTAGTAACTGAACAGACGGTGGGGTATTTACAACCAGGTATGGTGAGATAATTTAACAAGAAAACGCACAGTACAGTGGCCTATTAAATGGCCTAGATATTGTATATTTCAAAGTACACAGCCGTGTAGTAAACAGAACAGACGGTGGGTATTTACACCAGGTATGTGAGAATAATTTAACAAGAAAACGCACAGTACAGTGGCCTATTAAATGGCCTAGATATTGTATATTTCAAAGTACACAGCCGTGTAGTAACTGAACAGACGGTGGGTATTTACACCAGGTATGTGAGATAATTTAACAAGAAAACGCACAGTACAGTGGCCTTTAAAATGCCTAGATATTGTATATTTCAAAGTACACAGCCGTGTAGTAACAGAACAGACGGTGGGTATTTACAGCCAGGTATGTGAAGATAATTTAACAAGAAAACGCACATACAGTGGCCTATTAAATGGCCTAGATATTGTATATTTCAAAGTACAACAGCCGTGTAGTACAGAACAAGACGGTGGGGTATTTACACCAGGTATGTGAGATAATTTAACAAGAAAACGCACAGTACAGTGGGCCTATTAAAATGCCTAATATTGTATATTTCAAAGTACACACCGTGTTAGTAACTGAACAGACGGTGGGTATTTACACCAGGTATGTGAGATAATTTAACAAGAGAACGCACAGTACAGTGGCCTATTAAATGCCTAGATATTGTATATTTCAAAGTACACAGCCGTGTAGTAACTGAACAGACGGTGGGTATTTACACCAGTATGTGAGATAATTTAACAAGAAAACGCACAGTACAGCGGCCTATTAAATGGCCTAGATATTGTATATTTCAAGGTACCACCAGCCGTGTACTACTGAACAGACGGTGGGGTATTTACACCTGGTATACAAAAAGGGTATTGCAGGCACACAGAACCCAGAACACTAGAGCCAAATAAACTGTATTTAAAAAAATAAAATAAAATTCACAGCCGTATACTGCCAGATCAGATGGTGCATATACACACTAGTTATATAACAGGGTTGTTCAGCCTAAAAGAACGCTGAACAGTAGTGCCAAATATAGTTTGGTATGTAGCAGAGCACCTAATACACCACTAATGCCTCTCTCTGTCCCTACTCCAGCAGCTATCCCTGAATACAGCAGCCGTTCTCTGTAAAGTCTATATTGTAGTAAGCTATCACTGAAGTCCACTGTAGTAGCCCTGATAAGGGCTTTTAATCACGCTCCTGCCTGTCCAACAGCTAAAATCTGTCTCTCCCTTCTCCAGCCTCTGTCCCTGACTAAGTTCACGCAGCATATGCGTACGAGCAGGAAGAGCTGAGTTTTTAATATTCGAGGTCACATGGTTTTTCCAGCCAATCCATGTAGACGCTGTTTTCGCGCTGCCAGCGTGCTCAGCGTGCCTGTCATACCCCCCCTGCATGTTGATTGGTGGAAAAAGAGCGCCAGGGAAGGTGGGAGGGGAAACGAATTCTAAGTGCGCCATCGCCGTTATACTCGATTGAAATCGAGTATGCCGAATATCGTAGTATTCGATCGAATATCGGCTCGATCGAACACTACTCGCTCATCTCTATTTATTAATTTTGTTTTTTTCTTAGTTTTTTCCCTACCTAAAGTGCACCATTCACTGTGCGCTAAAACTCAGTTCTCTGTACATCGCTGACCGCTCAGCGGTTTACAGAGTGCGGACTGTGAAATTTATGAATGGGGCCGCAGGAGTGCTGTGAGTACAGGCACGAGCGCATATTGCCGCTCCTGCCCATGGCCCCAGAGGATTACTAACTCCTGGCATAGCACATGAGTACTCTGTACCCTTGTACTATGCCAGGATTAGCTGAGTTCCTGCTTCTGCCTGCTCCGCTAAACTAAGAGAACTGCATGTCAGCTCTTTGCTTAGCGGAGTAGGCACAGGCAGGAGCCCACTTCGCTCAGCTAATCCTGGCATAGTACAAGGGTACAGAGTACCAATGTGCTATGCCAGGAGTTAGTAATCCTCTGGGGAGCATGGGCAGGAGCAGCAATTTGCACTCCTGCCCGTACTCCCTGCGCTTCATGTATTTCACACTCTGTACTCCATACACAGCTGAGCTGTTAGTGGTTTTTAAAGAACTGAGTTTTATGCGCACACTGAAAAACACTAGGAAAAATACAAAATTAATAAATAAAGTATATAAGAAAAAGTTTATTTTTAGGACATTAGGGACATCATATTAAAATTTAATGTAAAAGTTTAATGACGCTTTAAGGTGCTGACAGTTATTAATTATGAAAATTAATAATACAACAGAATAATAATAATTTATTAATTATTCCTGAATAGCAGTTTTCCTGACATACTCGACATGTTTAGTTGTGCTTGTGCATTGTATGGTTCTATGCATACATAATTACTTCTTATGCTTCATGTCCATGTGCCATCCATATTACACATCTGAGTAACATGGATGGATAAACTGGCTGGTACACAGACATGTGACTCAGGCCCAGGAGTGTTTAATACTGCTGATAAACTTGACCTCAATGCTGATGACACGTACACTGGGGGCTAAACTAGTCTGAACAGATCACATGCACAATGTATGGCACAAGATCACCATGTCACGGACATTCCTATGACAGATAACAGGAGGTCTGTCAGATTGGCAACACGTGGTATAATCTGACATGTTTTCCCTTTTTGTTGTTGGTTTTTACCACACCCTTTTCCCTCAGGTGTTCCTGGTTTGGTAATTGTCCCTCCCCTATTTATTGCTTCTTCTCCCACTATTCCTTGCGGTTTATAGCTTCAGTTGTTGTTGTGGTGTGCAGCTGTTTGGTTTTCAGCTCAGATCCTGGAGCCTCCATTTCTTCACTGAAAGATAAGTTTCCTTTTCCCTTCTGTGTGTTTTGTTATTAGGCCTTAGGGAGACTCCTTTTCGTCTTTCCTTTTGGAGGAACAGCTAGACTCATTCCTGTCATTAGTTTCCAGGGTCCTATAGGGTCAGCTCGGTGTTTAGGTTCCTGTGTATGAACCTCTGAGGCCTGTTCATACTGGTAGATAGACAGGAATTGAGCCAAGGTTTACTGTAGGAGGTGTCCATCTTCTTTCCTTAGTTTCTAGGCCTAATCTACTTTCCCTCCTACGCTTGGTTTGGTCCCCCTCCCCCCACCTGCGCGTGACACACCAGCATCACTAGAGCAAAATGTGGTGTCATATGGTGTCAAATGACTGCTATTGCAATCTGCCATTTGGTCCATTTATTCAAATAGAGGATACATTGCAATGTTTTGAAGGAGTATTTAATGATTAGATTATATGTAATATGCGTGAGTTTCTGGAACAGGGGCGGATCTAGGATTGCAAATTAGTGGGGGTGGAAAAACAGTTGCTCACAGCAGAAGTTAGTGACAGATCGCCCTTAATTTAGTGATCTACTAAATACTGCACTAGAACAAAGCTCATAACATAAATACAGCACCAGAACCAAGTTCATAACATAAAGACAGCACCTGAACCAGGCTCATAAATAAATACAGCACCAGAACCAAGCTCATAACATAAATTCAGCACCAGAACCAAGCCCATAACATAAATACAGCACCAGAACCAAGCTCATAACATAAATACAGCACCAAAACCAAGCTCATAACATAAATGCAGCACCAGAACCAAACTCATAACATAAATGCAGCACCAGAACCAAGCTCATAACATAAATGCAGCACCAGAACCAAGCTGATAACATAAACACAGCAGCAGAACCAGGATCATACCTTGAATGCAGCCTCCAAACCAAGTTCAGTAGATATATACAGCACTGGGGATAAGCTCATAACCAAAATACAGCCCCAGATCCTGGGGTATAATATGAATTTGACACCAGAATCAAGTATATAACAAAAATACAGCACCAAAGCCAAGGGTACAACATAAATACAGCAACAGAAAAAATATGGCCCATGCTTTGCTTATGAGTAAAAATATACTCTACACTATGCACCCTTTAGAAAAATATGGCCCACTTTGTGCACATAAGTATGCCTGTGAATAAAGATATGCCCTGAATAAAATGTATTTGACCCTGAATTAAAATGTCCCACTCCGTTCCCATTTAAAAATATGCCTGACGCTGTGCCCGTGAATAATATGTCTGATGTTGTACCTGTGAAAAAAATATGCCAAATATTGTGTCTATGAATAAAAACATGTCCCACGCTGTACTCACTGAAAAAAATATGTCCTATGCTATGCTCCATGAAAAAAGTGCCCCACTATGTGTTCTCTAAATAAAACTTGCTGTATGCTATGTCCCCTGAATTAAAGTTCTGCATATTGTGCTCCAAAGTGTCCACACACTCTCAGAAATATTCACCTGCCAGCATCCCACAGTACTGCATTACCATTGGTCACTCAAAGTAGAGAAAATGTGGCCTCTTCTGTGCAAGCTTCTGTAGAATGAAGCAGGCAGTGTGAGAACGTCATTGTGCTGCCTGTATCACTTGGAAGATGCTGAGCTGTGGTGCAGAGAGCCTGGCAAGATTTTCCCGGACACTATAATGTTACTGCATTCAATTGTGTTTATGTTTAAATGACCTAGATACAATGAATCTTGGGTGCACATGGTGTCCAACTGGTCTGGATCCCCACAAGGGCTCCCCTGTTGCTTGGGATGCCTTTTGAAAGATTATGGACGGTTTTGGCCTTGATGTTCCTGATTCATTCCTCCTCACCCAATGCTGTATTACCTATTTAGACTCAGGTACATTGTTTAATACACTGATAAATTACTATTTAAGTATTTGACACATAGACATCTTCAGTCCTCTGCAGTCCTGAGGTGATCCAATGCATACCTTCTTCAGAAGTCACAGAAGGATTGAATCCTGCCTTCCTGCGGTCTTTTATTTAATGGATATTAAAACGTAATTGGTATTTTTTTGTTTGAACTGAAACAATTGTACAATATGGATTGATACAAAGGACCTCAGCATGTTTCAATTAATCTACGCTTTCGAGTACAAAGATCAGTGTGCAAATTACAAATAGAACAAAAGGTAGAGTGTATATATTATATATGTGTATATATGTCTGTGTGCCTATGTGTGTCTGTCTGTGTATATAATTAAATAGTTTCAGCTGTGAATCCCTGAGAATGTGGGGAATAACAAAAGTTGCTCTCTTGATTACACATCCGGTAAACAATAGAAATGTCTTTCTCTCCAAGATATTTTTTCCCTTTTTATATAATCAGCCTGTGCCTGGTTGGGAATCCCTTTGGCGGCAAATAAATAAAACCAAATAATAATTCTGTCTTGATTACATTTTCGGTAAACATTTGTGCTTTATTAGATTAGATTGGAACAAATTTCCACCCAATCTCTGGAGTAAAAGGGAAGCTGACATTGAACAAAACACTTTGGAAATAGCCAGTCTCTGTGAGCCTGGCCGAGAGGCATGGCAGAATGACTGGAACACGGTGCTTATATTACACAAATACCTAACAGTTATATGTTTGAAGTTGGTTTCTCTAATGCTATTTCTACATGAGAGTTATAACCCATAAGAGACATGCAGCCAAGTTAATTCCAGGACACTGCGGCAACAATAGATCACCCAATTCTCACCAGAGGAATCCATGCCTACTACTGGGTTTACAGGAAGGGCCCACTTTTATGTTCCATGTCAGTTTACATATGTATACTAAATCATTAGCTTAAAGGCTATGGGCACTTTGGGGAGGATTATTGCTGAAATGTGTGTATTTTTTAATTGGTTTTATTAACACTTTTGCACTGTTTGGTTTCTAAAGCCTCTATGTTTCACAGTATATAGTAAGCTGCAGAATGCTGTTCACATTGAAGTCCTCAGAGAGCTGTTGTGATGGCTTTGTCTCCAGACCCTGTCTCTGCTCTCCCGGACTAGCTTGAGGATGATTCAGTAACACATCAAAGTTCAACTTTGGATTTCATTGTGATCAGCACTCTGCACATTGCTAGGTACTGTATAACATAGAATGTTCAAAAGCCAATAGATGTACAATTTGTAATATATGCCTCTTAATAAATGAGGTGCCTCTCTGCCCTGCCCCAGAGACTGAAGCCTATGACAGCTAGAGGCTGGCATAGACTTCAGCTATAACTGAAGACACTTTGTGGCGAAAGTTATTGTAAATCTGGTGGGCTGCATCTCATTTTAGAAAAATGGTGAGAAGCGCAAAATATTGCTAAATATTGAGCAAATATGCTGTGTGCCATAATTTGGAGTAAATGCTTTAGTAAATATCCCTCAGTAAGTTGTCATTTTTTGATGCATTGGTGGGACTAAACAATCTCTGGTTCTGCTTCCATGTTAATGTAAACTAACTGTTATAACATGAAATAACAAGAACATTTGGAAATTGTATTTCTTTTACTTGCAGAGATTTCTTTCTGTTTTGTTACAGAGGCCATTTAAACAAAAGTGAGAAGACAAAGTGTAGTCATATTGTCTGTCACTTGTAGTAAAAAGGTGAAAACATTTTCAGTCACATGGCCTTAATCAGACCATCAAACTGTCCTAAAGGGATCTCCATATTAGGAGTAGCACAATGGTAGCCAGGATTGCAAATATTTATATTCATACTTTCCCCCGTTACCTTGCTGGGTGAAGCGCCACTTTCGTACATTAAGAGAACTCATGAGATGCATACACACATTGAAGCAATCATGAGCCCTTTCAATGTATTACAGCAGCACTTTTCAGGCGCACAGTGGTTGAAGAGGGGGGGCGGAGAGTATGAGCAAAAGAAGAGAGATCCCGACTCAGCCAAAGCAGTAGTATTTAGATAGTAATGCTCCTAGTAGCTCTCCAGGGAGGTGACAGATTCCCTTTAACCACACCATGTGAGGACCAAGGAGGAAACCAGACACTGCTGTGTCCCAAAAACATGCACCCATACCTCCCAACCATCCCGGATCCAGCGGGACAGTCCCGGATTTCAGTGGCTGTCCCGGGCGGTAGAGGTATGTCCCGCTTTCAGCTGTCTCTGCTTCCATAGGAGGCAGAGACAGCCGATGGTGAAGCAGAGAGCCATCAGCTCCCCACACCATTCCCCTCAGCCTCCTTCCCCCACTTTCTACTAACCTCATGGAGGTGGGGGCTGCATACTTCCCAACTTTTGAAAAGAGGAAAGAGGGCCACTATGTGCAGCACGCGTACAATTTTTTTTGTACTAGGCCACGCCTCTAACTCCACCCATAAATAACAAAACACCTACAGTAATCCCACAACATGCCCTACTTTCTGACAGCCGCTATTCTTTGGCCGTTATAGAAACAGCCGTGTGACGAGCCTCAGACTTTAATTGGTTATAAAAATGGCTGTCTGACGACTGTTACTTGAACCGTCCCACATCGCCATTTTTCGTGTCCATGTGCATATAGGTAGTGATGAGAGAATTTCTGTTTTCAAGTTCAGCGTACAAGATTCGGGTTATCTAAGAATTCCATTCCATTCACTACCAAGGACCATACGTTATAGTCCGTCGTAATGGAATCTATAACAAAATTCTTAGATAACCTGAACCTTGTACGCCGAACTTGAAAACAGAAGTTCGCTTATCACAACCTATAGGCAAAATATCATCGCTTTCCTCCATTTAGCCCCTCCAACATACAGTCCATGGACATAACATCACTATTAGGGATGAGCGAATGTCATGTATTTTGAAATTCGTGTTCAGGTTGAGGTAAAATCTGAATTGCGTTATGGATTCTGTTATCACGGACCATAACGCAATTCCATGACAGAATGCATAACAGAATGCCTTTAGAGACATTCTGTTATTCATTCCGTCATAATAGAAGTCTATGGCCTGCATAACGGATCCATTCGATCCCCGTTATGCAGGGGAGTCCTCTCCTGTTCTGTCCCCCGAAATACACCACATGCCCCCTCACAGATTTACACCCCATAAAGCCCCCCCATGTCCCCCAGAATACACCACATGCCCCCCCTTACAGATTTACACCCCATAAAGTCCCCCCCCCGTGGCCTCAAGAATACACCCAGATCTGTACTATAAACCCCTGTAATTGCTCCAGACTCCATTCCACTTGAACCCCACTGCCCCTGAGTGTTCCACCTGCCCCCTCATATACAAGCTCCATATGTTGCCCCTTACCTGCTCACCATGAAGCTCTGTGTAGTCCAGGTCCTGTGTAGTCCTTCCTCACTGGGCTGCTGGCCAGCACACACAGCCCCTCCTCCTTCCACAAGCTCCTGCAGTTGGGGCTTGTCATGTGATCATGAAGAAGCATGTGACCATGAAGAAGCATGTCACCAGTGATGTCGCAGACCTCCTTCTGGCCACTACATTTTACACACTACGGAGGCTGAACCAAGTCCTCCACAGCCCCCACCACCATGAGGTTAGTAGAAAGTGGGGGAAGAAGGCTGAGGGGAATGGTGTGGGGAGCTTATGGCTCTCTGCTTCACCATCAGCTGTCTCTGCCTCCTATGGAAGCAGAGACAGCTGAAAGCGGGACATACTTCTACCGCCCGGGACAGCGGGACAGCCACTGAAATCCGGGACTGTCCCGCTGGATCCAGGACGGTTGGGAGGTATGGGGCTGTGGAGGACTTGGTTCAGCCTCCGTAGTGTGTAAAATATATTTGATATTGAATAGAAAGCTTTCAAATGAGGCTTTCGATTTGCTCTTGTGAAATGTCTTTCTAGATTTTAAAACTATTTCTTAGAACTGGGTTGTGGCATGAGAGTCACAGAGTCAATTTTGGGAAGAAATGACCCGACTGTGTTAACTTTGGCTCCAGCTTTAAATTAAAAATTTTACATGATGAAAACATGGTGATGAAAACACCAAAAAGTCTGCTGAAATGATTATTTTACTACAGTACGTTTGTTATTCCTTTTTACATGTGAGTTATTTATGAAGAGGTCAGGACTGCAGACAGAAGGTAGAAAATGGAGGATTGGCTTACCAATGCCATAGCCCTGCCTGGACGAAACATCCCAGTCAAAGTTTGAAACAGGCAACTAGCACCATGCCAGATGCTGTGGACTTCAAGCAGCTTTTGAAACAGCAATTTAAGAATATGTTGCTGTTTGTACTGTTGACCTGGTAAACTATTGTTTGGCCCATATCTTCAACAATAACCTTTGGCAATGTACTGTATTTTGACTTCTACATGCCTCTGTATTGTTTCCAAGTGGTAAATTGGTCTGTTGCTTTGGAATTATGTGGTCAAGCAAAAAGATATGTATGAGATGTTTTGGGAAAGATGGTTACAGCAAATGTCTAATTTGAGAATATATGGGTTTGTCTCAATAATCACCATGTATAAGCAGTACATTGTATATACAACTCTTGAATACATATTTAAGGTGCTTTACTATTCAAAATGCTCCAGAATTTAGGCAATTTGTGTAAAAAAAACCTGGCCTACATGCTTTACACCATATTGATTTACTGTTTTAGAAACGTTGGGGATCATTTATTAAGACTGGTGTTTTAGACACAAGTCTTAATAACCCCTGCACTGGCAGTTAATCCACCGAAGTTATGTAGCGGCACCAGCCAGCATCCACCACTAATCTAAATCTATGCTAGCAAGGATGTTTCTCTAAGTATGCCTAAAACAGGCGTAGAAAATGATAAATAAGACCTAGCCTGCCCCCTTCCAAGCCCATGCCCCATCCCCTTTTTTAGACCTGCCGTGAGTGGGGAAAAGCTGCACATTGCGGTGCAAATAATCTTTGCGCCACAATCTGTGACAGATATATGCCAGAAAACTGGCGTGTATCTGATAGTAAATGATTCCCTTATTTTTTACTCTTCTGAGTCATCCAACAAGGGGTGTGACTTAGAAAGAAGGGCACATCTTCACAAGAAAGGGTCCTGGCTTACTTGCTACATCAAGAAATACCCCCCAAAATTTGGCATGTAAACTAACATAACCAACATATAGCTAGTGCAAAGTTAGACTACACAGCCTAAAGATGCTCCAAATGTTTCCTCCAGTATCAGCCACTGTAATAAATCTAGTGCAAGTTAAGACTTTCTGAGAGACATTTATCAAGCATATCTATACACCAGTCTTGATCTTTGGGTTTGTGTGGCTGTGAACTTTTTGACAAATTCAGACCGAATCACGAACTGAATACCAATAAACAGAGCAAAGACACAAAATAAGGGTCCAAAATTATACAGCACAAATAAATAATAGATGCCAAATATCAATACCTCCTAAAAGGAAAAACCCCAGGCACTCAGCATATTTAAAAAAAATTACACAAAAATATATCAAATATATATCTTTATCTCTTAATAATATAAAAATGAATTTCTGTCTGTCTGTCTGTTCTCTATGCGCGACCAAACTACTGGACCGATTTTCACCAAATTCGGCACACAGGTACATCAGGTGTCCGGGAAGGTTTTAGACCAGGTCTCATCTCTCTAGGACGTACCGTTCCCGAGATATTCCCAAAATATGATCTCCATTAGCCAACATTACAACTGGGAGCTTTGGTTTTAAACTCCAACTGCCATTCTCTGCAAAGCCACACAGGGAGGGCAGGTTTCCATAACAACCAGGTAATTATCAGCAGCTGAGGATCTCATCCATTTCTATTCACTGACACTGTTAAAGGTATTCCGGTTACCATAAATATAACTTATGTTTTTTTCTATTACTACAGTTCAGTAGTAATAAAAGATGTTTTCCTCCACTGCTGCCTATTGCGTGGGCTCATAAATAAGCATGGTATTGACCTTTAATTCAGGCCACCCTAAAAGAAGTACTTAAAACCCCCGCCCCAGGTCTAACTAAGCCACACCCCCAACTCTGTCAGGCCACACCCCTTTTCACTCCGCAGCCAACAGAGATTGAAAAAATAAAGGTAAAAATCAACTTCTGTCAGCTGCAGGGATGGGTGGGAGGTTGACTTTCTTTCTGCAACAACACACACAAACATTAAATAAAATAGATTAAATCCACCCATGCGAAGCGTCTTGCTAATCCACGCCCCCGACTCTGTCAGGTCACGCCCCCACCCACTCCGCAGCCAACGGGAATTGAAAAAATGAAGGTAAAAATAAACTTCTGTTTGCTGCAGGGGTGGGAGGGTGAATTTCTCTCTGCAACGACACACAAAAATTTTAGATGAAATAGACTAATTATAGACTACAACCGTTCGAAGCCTTTTACTAAGCCACGCCCCTTCTCTGTCAGGCCACGCCCCCTCACACTCCGCAGCCATTCTGCAACGACACACAGAAACATTAAATGAAATAGATTAAATGCACCTATGCGAAGCGCTTTGCTAAGCCACGCCCCGACTCTGTAAGGCCACGCCCCCTCCCACTCCGCAGCCAACAGGGATTGAAAAAATAAAGGTAAAAATCAACTTCTGTCAGCTGCAGGGATGGGTGGGAGGTTGACTTTCTTTCTGCAACGACACACAGAAACATTAAATGAAATAGATTAAATACACCCATGTGAAGCGTCTTGCTAATCCACGCACCCGACTCTGTCAGGTTACGCCCCCTCCCACTCCGCAGCCAATGGGGATTGAAAAAATAAAGGTAAAAATAAACTTCTGTTTGCTGCAGGGGTGGGAGGGTGAATTTCTCTCTGCAGCGACACACAAAAATTTTAGATAAAATAGACTAATTATAGACTACAACTGTTCGAATCATCTTGCTAAGTCACGCCCCCAACTCTGTCAGACCACGCCCCCTCTCACTCTGCAGCCATTCTGCAACGACACACAGAAACATTAAATGAAATAGATTAAATCACCTATGCGAAGCGCTTTGTTAAGCCACGCCCCCAACTGTGTCAGGTCACGCCCCCTCCTACTCCGCAGCCAACAGGGATTGAAAAAATGAAGGGAAAAATAAACTTCTGTCAGCTGCAGGGGTGGGAGGGTGAATTTCTCTCTGCAATGACACACAAAATTTTAGATGAAATAGACTAATTTCAGACTACAACCGTTCGAAGCATCTTGATAATCCACACCCCCAACTCTGCCAGGCCATGCCCCCTCCCACTCCGTAGGCAACGGGGATTGAAAAAAATCAGCTGCAGGGGTGGGAGGGTGAATTTCTCTCTGCAATGACACACAAAAATCGTAGATGAAATTGACTAATTTTAGACTACGACCATTCAGTACTAATAAAAGATGTTTTTTTCCACTGCTACCCATTGCGGGTCCCCATAAATTACCATGTCATCGACCTGTAATTCATGCCACTCTGACCCCCGCCCCAGATCTCTCGAAACCACGCTCCGACTCTGTCAGGCCACGCCCCCTCCCACTCCGCAGCCAACGGGGATTGAAAAAATGAAGGTAAAAATCAACTTCTGTCAGCTGCAGGGGTGGGAGGGAGGTTGGATTTCTTTCTGCAACAACATACAGAAACATTAAATGAAATAGATTAAATATACCCGTGCAAAGCAATGTTTTCTTCCACTGTTACCCATGGCGTGTCCTCATAAATTACCATGGCATCGACCTGTAATTCTGGCCACCATCAAAAGAAAGACTTAAAACCCCGCCCCAGGTCTTTCAATGTCACGCCCCCGACTCAGTCAGGCCATGACCCCTCCCACTCCGCAGCCAATGGAGATTGAACAATTGAAGGTAAAATCAACATCTGTCAGCTGCAGGGATGGGAGGGAGGATGACTTTCTCTCTGCAACGACACACAGAAACATTAAATGAAATAGATTAAATATACCCGTGCAAAGCAATGTTTTCTTCCACTGCTACCCATTGTGTTTCTTCAAATTACCATGGCATTAACCTATAATTCAGGCCACCCTGAAATGAAGGACTTAACCCCCCCCCCGTGTCCCATTAAACCACACCCCCTCCCACTCCGCAGCCAATAGGGATTGAAAAAATGAAGGTAAAAAACACCTCCTGTCAGCTGCATTGACTTTCTCTCTGGAACGACACACAGAATCATTAAATAAATAGATGAAATATACCCAGGCGAAGCCGGGTCTTTCTGCTAGTTGTTGATAAAAAGCAATTAAATAAACAAATAACTAAGTTGGCGAAGACAAACACAAGCACAAGGAGAGTGCCAAATCATGCCGGAAGATATAGTATTTATAGCAGCAGCATAAAGCATCTAGGCTGGGTAGGGTGAAAGCAAAGTAGAATATACATACAAAATCAAACCATGTGGCACACCCTCCCAAACAACAGGACATAATCCAATAGCCTATATGAAATATAGACCCATTTGGCACCTTCAGGAGAACTTGTTTTGGGTCAACATCCTCAGGGAGAGGACCTTCATTGGGCACATGAGCATCAGGACTGGACTATGGTTTTGCCACAAAATCTATTATTGATGCAAATGAAAATAAGTATTCTGATAACAGTACAATTTCATAAAGAGCCTAGAACAGAGTCTAGAACAGGGATGGCCAACCTGCGGCTGTTCAGATGTTGCAAAAGTACAACTCCCAGCATCCCCAGACTGCCTACAGCTATCAGCCTACAGCAGGGCATGGAGGGAATTGCAGTGACTGCTTTGGAAGAGTTAATAACTAAGACAAAAAGAAAGCTCTTGAAAGCATGCTCCCATGGCCAAGGCGAGTAATAAATGTATATTTTATTGGCCGATGCTTTTGCAAAATGAGTTCTTCTGATTGTTCTAGACTTGTAGTTCTATATTAGACTCTTCTAGCGTCTTGCTGTTTTGTCACAATACTGCAACGTTGTTTACTTTAGCTTTTTCACAAAAGATAATCCAACAAAATTACATTAATTATAAACCAATATGCTCTGTTCAATTCCCCAGTGAATCCAACCTGGCAATGAGCATCTGCTCCCTTTTTCTGCGCTTGAGTTTGGAGAACATGATTCACAGCATTGCTCAATGTATAATTAACAGTAAAATTAAAAATGCACAAACCCTTCTAGCAGACTTCTTAACCCACATTATGCCAGAGGGGTCTACAACCTGTTGCAGAAGACATGACAACTTACCTAGGGCCATTTCTATGAATTCACTCCAGTTTGAAGCAATTAATGGTAATCACTTATAATATAGAAATGGGGCCGACATGTCTCATATATGTGCTCTAAGAGCATGATGTCGCTAAGGAAAGCTTGTTGAAAATTAAAATCTTAAAAAGGTTTTCCAAGTTTTGAAAGAACAAAAAATAAAATAAAAGTAGCCCCACATGTTAAAAATAAAAGAATACTACTTACCTGTTCAATCTCTTGCCTGCCATCCCCCCTCCCCCCAGACACTATGGTGGGGTCCCAGGTCTTTGTTTAAAAGCGGCCAGCACTTGAACACTGCAACTAATCATTGGCATCAGTAGTCACCTGCCACACATCTGGCATCATGGCTCCCACCACTGAACTGTGATGCCAGTAGTAGGACAGGTGACTGTTTACTGGCTGCAGCGGTCACATTCAGGCATGCTAAAAATACAAGGACTGTGGGGTCCTCCAGAGCATCTGTGCAGAATTGGTGACAGGAGTTCTCCCAGACAAATCACTATGCAAGGCTGAGAAGGGAAGGTTGCCATGCCAACCAGCCAAGTTCTGACTGTCCAACTTATTAGTGTGACTGGACACTAAGGCAATCAGGTGTCCAATTCTGGAGCTAGTTGGGGGATTTAATGTACAATGCTATGTACATCTTTGAGAGCATTTTTTTTAAATTATGCGTTGTACTCATTTTGAGCTAGAATCATTTTTCCAATTGGTCTTTATTAAAAATGTTGAGCCCTCTTCTCTGTACAGCCTTGCGATTCTCAATTAGCAGTCTGTCAGTTTTCACTCTGTTCTGTCAGGCAGCTCAGTTGATGGCTCCTAATCTCTGACCTCCTAAACACTCAATATAGCTCAATTCTCCTACTGATAAGAATGTGGCTTAAATAAATGTTTATGATCTTTTAGTAATTTAGAGATAAGGGTTATTAGATGAAAGTGAAAGTAGGATTCACACAGCTAGGCAAACAGTTAACCCTTTGTGATGGAACAGCTGGGTAAAATCCCCCAAGGTGTACATAGCCTTTAAGACTTTTGATTCCCGATTAACTTGCCTGTGATTGTGTTTCTATTAGTGCAACTTCCTGCTGACTTTTCCACGTGGCTTCTGAATCCTGCTTATATGGAGTCTCTTGGTAACTGACCTTAGCTTACTTCTTGTGTACTGCATTGGTTGTGTCTGCCTGTGCTGGTTTGACCATGTCTGCTGGCTAGCCTTTATACCTCCCTGGTCACTCTGGAAAGTCTGCCACTAAATGCCCCCATTACATTACATACAGCGTTACAGAACATACAGGGTAATACAGCCCCACATATGAATCTCTTACATCCAGTGATGTCTCCTCTGATGTAGATATTCTCTTTCGTCATGTTCTCCTTTCAACCAGACCACCATGATGATTGCTTTCAGCTATCTTTCTCTCTTCAAAGTTGCCAGATATCTTAGTTTCCTACTTTTCCATCATCTTCTCCACTTTCTCAACACCCCATCTTGCAACTCCCAATACTGTGTCTGCTGTTCCCCTGAAAATACTGGTAACACACAGATGCACCAGTTCTGAAATACCCCTTTATATTGTGCGCCAGTACAAAAAATACCCTCTTATTTTTCAGATCAGACCCCCATATCAAACCTCAGATCAGACCCCCATCTCAGAGCAGACCTTCTTTAGACTTCTATGTCAGAACCCATATCAGACCTCAGATAAGACCCCCATTAGACCACCATGTCAACCCCCCCCAATATCAGACCTCAGATTAGACCTCCAGACCCTCCATATCAGACCTCAGACCAGACCCCATTAGACCTCCCAGACCTCCATTGGACCTCTGAGACCCCCATTAGACCTCCATATCAGTACCCCATTAGACATCCAGACCCCCATTAGACTTCTAGACCCCATATCAGACCTCAGACCAGACCTTCAGACCCCCATTAGACCTAGAGACCCCCATATTAGACCCCCATTAGACATCCAGACCCCCATTAGACTTCCAGACTCCCATTAGACCTCCAGACACCCATTAGACCTCCAGACCCCTATATCAGACTCCCATTACACTTCCAGACCCCATTAGAATTCCAGACCCCCATATTACACCTCAGACCAGATCTCCAGACCCTATTAGATTTTCAGACCCCCATTAGACCTCCAGACCCCATTAGACCTAGAGACCCCCATATCAGACCCCCATTAGACATCCAGACCCCTAATCACACACCATTAGACTTGTCTATATTGATAGACAATCCTTAGGATATATAATCAATATCAGATTGGCAGGGGTCCGACACCCCACACCCCTGCTTACCAGCTGTTGGAGAGTAGCTTTGGTGGAGGAACTACACATTTCCGTCCACTATGTAGTATATGGACCTGGTTATTGCAGTGCTGCCCCCGTTCATTCAGCTACTCCCCAGCAGCTGATTGGTGGGGTGCGGGGTGTCAGACCCCAAACCAATCTGATATTAATAATCTATCATAAGGTTAGGCCACCAATAACAAAATCCGCGAAAATACTTTAAGAATTTAGAAATCCTCAGGTCACCCTATACTGCCACCATAGTAATTTCTCCCTTTAGTGTCTGGAAAGGGATAGAACAATCAGATTTCCAGAGAATTACTTGTCAGCACATCCGCAGATAAGTTCTGGTAGCCTGTGCTTCTGAAAATGCAGACTATATCCTGCGATAAACAGCAGCCTGTATTCTGCTGACAGATTACCACATTTATCAGAACACTACACAATGGAAATAAAGACACGGACACAAAGATGTAAGGAAGGGGGCGAAAAATAACATTTTATTTCTAGTTATAGGAGAGGGGATTTTTATGAGGGGGAATTTTACAGCTGAGTTGACCGTGAGGAAGGCGAAAACCCCTTTGAGGAATGAGCCAATTGTCCTCAAGGGGGGAAAATTCCTTCCCGACCCCAAATATGGCGATCAGAATAAATCCCAGGATCAAAGACATAGGGGGGAATTTATCATTAGGAAAATATTTGAAGTCAGTTTTGCTTCAGTCTGTGTTGGAGTACTTTGTGCCACATTTATCAAACGTCACAGGTTGTTTGATAAATGTGGCTTGTCCTTAAACCTAACACTTCTGTCTAGAGAAGCTACTCCACTTTTCCTACTCCACCCTCCTCCTGGAGTGAGATTGCGACTATTTTGCGACTTTTTTTAAAAAGTCACAATGATAAATCTGGAGTGAAACTCATTAACATGGCTAACCACACCCACTTTTCCACCCATATTACAAACTGGAGTGCGTAGTGTACACATGCAAAAAGTCGCAAAAAAATGCGCAAAAAAGTCGCAAAAGCCCTATCGTGCGACTTTTTGAAGACAGAATTCTGGAGTGAAGGTGTGATAAATCAGGGCCATTATCTATCCTATCTGATTCTTATAGATATGATATTAATAAATAGAGATGAGCGAGTAGTGTTCGATCGAGCTGGTATTCGATCGAATACTACGCTATTTGGCGTACTCGATTTCGTTCGAGTATAACGGCGATGGCGCACTTAGAATTCGTTTCCCCTCCCACCTTCCCTGGCGCTCTTTTTCCACCAATCACCATGCAGGGGGGGTATGACAGGCCCGCTGAGCACGCTGGCAGCGCGAAAACGGCGTCTACATGCATTGGCTGGAAAAACCATGTGACCTCGAATATTAAAAACTCAGCTCTTCCTGCTCGTACGCATATGCTGCGTGAACTTAGTCAGGGACAGAGGCTGGAGAAGGGAGAGACAGGTTTTAGCTGTTGGACAGGCAGGAGTGTGATTAAAAGCCCTTATCAGGGCTACTATAGTGCAGTACAGTGATAGCTTTACTACAATATAGACTTTACAGAGAATGGCTGCTGTATTCAGGGATAGCTGCTGGAGTAGGGACAGAGAGAGGCATTAGTGGTGTATTAGGTGCTCTGCTACATACCAAACTATATTTGGCACTACTGCTGTGTACCTTGAACTATAAAATATATAGGCCTTATAATTGGCAACTGTACAGTGCGTTCTCTTGCAAACTAATTTAAATACCTGGTGTAAATACCCACCGTCTGAAAAGTTAGTACACGGCTGTGTACCTTGAACTATAAAATATATAGGCCTTATAATTGGCAACTGTACAGTGCGTTCTCTTGCAAACTAATTTAAATACCTGGTGTAAATACCCACTGTCTGAACAGTTAGTACACGGCTGTGTACCTTGAACTATAAAATATATAGGCCTTATAATTGGCAACTGTACAGTGCGTTCTCTTGCAAACTAATTTAAATACCTGTGTAAATACCCACCGTCTGAACAGTTAGTACACGGCTGTGTACCTTGAACTATAAAATATATAGGCCTTATAATTGGCAACTGTACTGTGCGTTCTCTTGCAAAATTATTTAAATACCTGGTGTTAATACCCACCGTCTGAAAAGTTAGTACACGGCTGTGTACCTTGAACTATAAAATATATAGGCCTTATAATTGGCAACTGTAAAGTGCGTTCTCTTGCAAAATTATTTAAATACCTGGTGTTAATACCCACCGTCTGAAAAGTTAGTACACGGCTGTGTACCTTGAACTATAAAATATATAGGCCTTATAATTGGCAACTGTACTGTGCGTTCTCTTGCAAAATTATTTAAATACCTGGTGTTAATCCCCACCGTCTGAAAAGTTAGTACACGGCTGTGTACCTTGAACTATAAAATATATATAGGCCTTATAATTGGCAACTGTACTGTGCGTTCTCTTGCAAAATTATTTAAATACCTGGTGTTAATACCCACCGTCTGAAAAGTTAGTACAAGGCTGTGTACCTTGAACTATAAAATATATATAGGCCTTATAATTGGCAACTGTACTGTGCGTTCTCTTGCAAAATTATTTAAATACCTGGTGTTGATACCCACCGTCTGAAAAGTTAGTACACGGCTGTGTACCTTGAACTATAAAATATATAGGCCTTATAATTGGCAACTGTACTGTGCGTTCTCTTGCAAAATTATTTAAATACCTGGTGTTAATACCCACCGTCTGAAAAGTTAGTACACGGCTGTGTACCTTGAACTATAAAATATATATAGGCCTTATAATTGGCAACTGTACTGTGCGTTCTCTTGCAAAATTATTTAAATACCTGTTGTTAATACCCACCGTCTGAAACGTTAGTACACGGCTGTGTACCTTGAACTATAAAATATATAGGCCTTATATTTGGCAACTGTACTGTGCGTTCTCTTGCAAAATTATTTAAATACCTGGTGTTTATACCCACTGTCTGAAAAGTTAGTACACGGCTGTGTACCTTGAACTATAAAATATATAGGCCTTATAATTGGCAACTGTACTGTGCGTTCTCTTGCAAAATTATTTAAATACCTGGTGTTAATACCCACCGTCTGAAAAGTTAGTACACAGCTGTGTACCTTGAACTATAAAATATATATAGGCCTTATAATTGGCAACTGTACTGTGCGTTCTCTTGCAAAATTATTTAAATACCTGTTGTTAATACCCACCGTCTGAAAAGTTAGTACACGGCTGTGTACCTTGAACTATAAAATATATAGGCCTTATAATTGGCAACTGTACTGTGCGTTCTCTTGCTAAATTATTTAAATACCTGGTGTTAATCCCCACCGTCTGAAAAGTTAGTACACGGCTGTGTACCTTGAACTATAAAATATATATAGGCCTTATAATTGGCAACTGTACTGTGCGTTCTCTTGCAAAATTATTTAAATACCTGGTGTTAATACCCACCGTCTGAAAAGTTAGTACACGGCTGTGTACCTTGAACTATAAAATATATATAGGCCTTATAATTGGCAACTGTACTGTGCGTTCTCTTGCAAAATTATTTAAATACCTGGTGTTAATACCCACCGTCTGAAACGTTAGTACACGGCTGTGTACCTTGAACTATAAAATATATAGGCCTTATAATTGGCAACTGTACTGTGCGTTCTCTTGCAAAATTATTTAAATACCTGGTGTTTATACCCACCGTCTGAAAAGTTAGTACACGGCTGTGTACCTTGAACTATAAAATATATAGGCCTTATAATTGGCAACTGTACTGTACGTTCTCTTGCAAAATTATTTAAATACCTGGTGTTAATACCCACCGTCTGAAAAGTTAGTACACGGCTGTGTACCTTGAACTATAAAATATATATAGGCCTTATAATTGGCAACTGTACTGTGCGTTCTCTTGCAAAATTATTTAAATACCTGGTGTTAATACCCACCGTCTGAAAGTTAGTACACGGCTGTGTACCTTGAACTATAAAATATATAGGCCTTATAATTGGCAACTGTACTGTGCGTTCTCTTGCAAAATTATTTAAATACCTGGTGTTAATACCCACCGTCTGAAAAGTTAGTACACGGCTGTGTACCTTGAACTATAAAATATATATAGGCCTTATAATTGGCAACTGTACTGTGCGTTCTCTTGCAAAATTATTTAAATACCTGGTGTTAATACCACCGTCTGAAAAGTTAGTACACGGCTGTGTACCTTGAACTATAAAATATATAGGCCTTATAATTGGCAACTGTACTGTGCGTTCTCTTGCAAAATTATTTAAATACCTGGTGTTTATACCCACCGTCTGAAAAGTTAGTACACGGCTGTGTACCTTGAACTATAAAATATATAGGCCTTATAATTGGCAACTGTACTGTGCGTTCTCTTGCAAAATTATTTAAATACCTGGTGTTAATACCCACCGTCTGAAAAGTTAGTACACGGCTGTGTACCTTGAACTATAAAATATATATAGGCCTTATAATTGGCAACTGTACTGTGCGTTCTCTTGCAAAATTATTTAAATACCTGGTGTTAATACCCACCGTCTGAAAAGTTAGTACACGGCTGTGTACCTTGAACTATAAAATATATAGGCCTTATAATTGGCAACTGTACTGTGCGTTCTCTTGCAAAATTATTTAAATACCTGGTGTTTATACCCACCGTCTGAAAAGTTAGTACACGGCTGTGTACCTTGAACTATAAAATATATAGGCCTTATAATTGGCAACTGTACTGTGCGTTCTCTTGCAAAATTATTTAAATACCTGGTGTTAATACCCACCGTCTGAAAAGTTAGTACACGGCTGTGTACCTTGAACTATAAAATATATAGGCCTTATAATTGGCAACTGTACTGTGCGTTCTCTTGCAAAATTATTTAAATACCTGTTGTTAATACCCACCGTCTGAAAAGTTAGTACATGGCTGTGTACCTTGAACTATAAAATATATAGGCCTTATAATTGGCAACTGTGCTGTGCGTTCTCTTGCAAAATTATTTAAATACCTGGTGTTAATACCCACCGTCTGAACAGTTAGTACACGGCTGTGTACCTTGAACTATAAAATATATAGGCCTTATACTAGGCAACTGTACTGTGCGTTCTCTTGCAAAATTATTTAAATACCTGGTGTTTATACCCACCGTCTGAAAAGTTAGTACATGGCTGTGTACCTTGAACTATAAAATATATAGGCCTTATAATTGGCAACTGTACTGTGCGTTCTCTTGCAAAATTATTTAAATACCTGGTGTTAATACCCACCGTCTGAAAAGTTAGTACAACGGCTGTGTACCTTGAACTATAAAATATATATAGGCCTTATAATTGACAACTGTACTGTGCGTTCTCTTGCAAAATTATTTAAATACCTGGTGTTAATACCCACCGTCTGAAAAGTTAGTACACGGCTGTGTACCTTGAACTATAAAATATATAGGCCTTATAATTGGCAACTGTACTGTGCGTTCTCTTGCAAAATTATTTAAATACCTGGTGTTAATACCACCGTCTGAAACAGTTAGTACAACGGCTGTGTACCTTGAACTATAAAATATATAGGCCTTATACTAGGCAACTGTACTGTGCGTTCTCTTGCAAAATTATTTAAATACCTGGTGTTTATACCCACCGTCTGAAAAGTTAGTACACGGCTGTGTACTTTGAACTATAAAATATATAGGCCTTATAATTGGCAACTGTACTGTGCGTTCTCTTGCAAAATTATTTAAATACCTGGTTTTAATACCCACCGTCTGAAAAGTTAGTACAACGGCTGTGTACTTGAACTATAAAAATATATATAGGCCTTATAATTGGCAACTGTACTGTGCGTTCTCTTGCAAAATTATTTAAATACCTGGTGTTAATACCCACCGTCTGAAAAGTTAGTACATGGCTGTGTACCTTGAACTATAAAATATATATAGGCCTTATAATTGGCAACTGTACTGTGCGTTCTCTTGCAAAATAATTTCACGGCTGTGAAGGCAAAAT
>ONZH01026116.1:0-21525 GCA_900303285.1 Rhinella marina | reverse complement strand
AATAAAAATGAATAAATGAATAAATAGTTTTATTATTCTGTAGAATCTATCTGTACAGTGGAGGAGAAGGAGCAGATGATGAAACCAGATGAAGAGTCTCACAATGGAAACCGGAATGGTAAGAATTTATTATATGTATTGTATAGTATTATCTGTTCAGTTTAACGGAGTATTACTGATATATAGGAAGTGTAATATTCTCTATACCGTTATATACACACAAGAAGCGATTTCTTTAGAGGAGTTTGAAACCTGGAACCTCATAATAACACTGTGATATAAGTAGTGAGGGTGAAAACGATGTACGTCCCTCCACTTTAGCTGATTACTTGCAGTGTTGATCCAGAGGAAGACAAAAATCCTAATTTCCTGTAACATTTTTCCTGATCCAATCTGTCAATCCGAATTAGTCTCTGGATCACCATTTCTTCTTCATAAATCTAGTAACTATAATTTGTAATATTATTTATCGCCCTAAAGAACCAGGGATCCTTAGATTAGCCCCTTTCACTAACCCAGATCACCACGGACCCTTACACTAAACTCTGCATTGCTCTAGATAACCAGGGACGCTTCCATTCAACCCTTCACTTCCCTGGATAACCAGAGATCCTTACATTCATCCCTTCACTGCCCTAGATAACCAGGGATTCTTACAAGTGCTCATTTACTGACCCAGAGTACTAAGGAATGGCAGCTATACACGGGGTTTGCATGTACTGTGTAACCTTACAAGGATTCCGATCTGCACAAACTTATTGGAAACATTTTAGACTAAATAACTAGTGACTGACAACAATAATGATATTTTTTTCTTCTGCAGAATCTATTCCCATTGTGGAGGAGAAGGGACAGATGATAAAATTGGATGAAGAGTTTCACAGTGAAAGCCAGAATGGTAAGAATTTATTATATGCTGTTGTATGGGATTATCTGTTCAGTTTAATGGAGCATTACTGATCTATAGGAAGTGTTATATTCTATATGTTGTTATATACACACGCAAAGCAATTTCCTTAGAGGAGTCTGAAACCTGGAATATCATAATAACACTGTGATATAAGTAGTGAGACTTAAAAACGACTTCTGTACGTCTCTCCACTTCAGCTGATTACTTGCAGTGTTTATCCAGAGGAAGACAAAAATCCTGATTTCCTCTTACATTTCTCCTGATTCCAATCTGGCTGTCATAAAAACTCTCTGGATCACCATTCCTTCTTCATAGATCTAGAAACTTTAACCTGTAATATTATTTATCATCCTAAATATCCAGGGATCCTTAAATAAGTCCTTTCACTACCTTAGATCGCCACAGACCCTTACACTAACCTCTTCATTGCTCTAGATCACCAGGGAAGCTTCCATTCAACCCTTCACTTCCCTGAATAACCAGAGATCCTTACATTTACTCCTTCACTGCCCTAGATAACCAGGGATTCCTACAGGTGTCCCTTCTACTTCCCAAGACCACTAAGGAATGGCAGCTATACATGGGATTTCCTTGTGCTGTGTAACCTTACAAGGATTCAGATCTGCACACACATTGTGGACACTTTTATACTAAATAACTAGTGATTGACAGAAATGAATAAATAGTTTTCAGAGTCTCACAATGGAACCGGAATGCTAAGAATTTACTGTATGCTATAGTATGGGATTATCTGTTCAGTTTAATGAAGCATTACTAATCTATAGGAAGTGTTATATTCTATATATTGTTATATACACACACAAAGCAATTTCCTTAGAGGAGTCTGAAACCTGGAACCTCATAATAACACTGTGATATAAGTAGTGAGACTTAAAAACGACTTCTGTACGTCTCTCCACTTCAACTGAGTACTTGCAATTTTGATCCAGAGGAAGGCAAATATCTTAATTTCCTCTTACATTTCTTCCTTATCCAATATGGCAATCAGAATTACTCCTTGGATCACCATTCCTTCTACATAAATCTATGACCTCTAACCTGCAGTGAGGATGAGGGAATCGATTTAAAACAAATCAAATGCATTCCGAATTTCACTAACATTTGTTCACAAAACAAATCCAAAGTTTTTCTGATTCGCTTAGGACAAATTGCGTAAAACGGGGCGCGTAACCATTTTACTGTCCATGTTGGCAGACAAAACCAGGAGGGAGGAAGAAAGATGCTCACATGGCAGTGGGAAGAAGTGTGGGGGGAGGGATTTGCTCCGATTGGCTCACAGGCTGACAGACAGCCTAGATCAACAAGTCAGGTGGGCAGCAGGTAGGGAGGTGCCTGTGCAGAATGCTTTGAACATCATACCGCTTTGTACTTATGACTGGAAGGAAGCTGTGCTCTGCCTCTGCAGACTGATATGCTGAGCTAGGGACAGTATGAAAAGATTACAGGGAGAGAAGGTGCTATATTTGGGAATTTGGGGTACAGTGAGGGGCTTAAACATGGAGAGGGAGTGAGAACTAGTCATCATTTGCATTGGCTGGCAGCCTACTGTCAGGTCATTTTCTACCAACTAGCTCTACATTACAGATTTCTGCTAAAACAAAACACTTACCATACAAATTACATTTTTGAAAGCAATGAGTTATTGCCCCCTTTTTTTCTATATACTATTTTCTATTTACGGTTTGCAATTGGGTCATCTCAGTGCATTATAGCCATGTTACTGGACATGTTATACATTGGGGAATACAGCAGGAAAGTCACATTTCAAATCAGTAACGTAAAATATGACTCAGTAAAGGCATACTGCATCATAGTATCAGTATATTACCACTAGAGATGAGGGAATCGAAGTTGACGAAATGGAATTCGATCCGAATTTTAGGAAAAATTTGATTTGCACCAAATCCGAATTTTCTTACGCTTCGTGGTAACGAATCACATTTTTTTCCTAAAATGGCTGCTGAACGTGTTAGGACATGGAGCAAAGAACTCTGGGAAGGAGGGATCACCCACAATGCCATGCATGCAGCCAATCAGCAGCCAGCCAGCCCTGTGATGTCACAACCCTATAAATAGCCTCAGCCATCTTGGATTCTGCCATTTTCCAGTGTACTTAGTGCAGGGAGAGACGTTAGCAGGCACTAGGGAAAGTGCTAGGAAAGATTTACAAGTTCAGGGAAAGATTAGTCAAGGGAAAGGATAGGGAGGCATTATCTATGCTATAAAAGGAGAACAGGGTGCAATAGGAGTGATTCTATTCTATTACACCTTGCTCCACTTATTGGGGGATCCAAATTGCTTTTAGGCTGTTTGCACTATATGATACATCACTAATTCCAGCAAACCTTGCTTGTGATTGGGGTGCAATTTTTGTGATACAGCCGTTGATTTTACATTGTTTTAAATTTTTTTAGGGGTGTATTAATGGGAAAAGTGTGTATATATATATATA
Source organism: Rhinella marina (assembly GCA_900303285.1). NCBI lineage: Eukaryota > Metazoa > Chordata > Amphibia > Anura > Bufonidae > Rhinella > Rhinella marina. Next base: position 18,142 of record ONZH01026116.1, on the reverse strand, counting down.
TATATATATATATATATATATATATCTATCATAATTGCCGTTCAGCGGTGAAGTTACATTGTACTACAGCCATTTACATGGTGTATTAATAGGAAAGATACTTACGTCCCATTAGCCATTCTGCTTTGACTTTACATTGTTTTGTTTGTTTTTATTTAGGGGGGGTGTATTAACCCCTTCCCAACCGCCGTACATGTACGGCGCTGCGGGAGGTGACTACCCGACCAGCGCTGTAGTGCTAGGGCGCGGTGATCGGGTGGGTGCAGGAGCTGCGCCCGCCCGATCAGCGACGGGGGTCCGGCTGTGCCCAGTAGCCGGACCCCTGCTGTATCCACCAGCATCGGTGAAAACACTGGTACCGGTGCATTAACCCTTCATGTGCCACGGTCAACAAAGACCGCGGCACATACGATGGGGGCGGTGGGAAGGGGTGTCCATTGGGTCCCCGCGCTGCTGTGCCGGGGACCCGATGGCTTAGATAGCAGCCAGATGCCTTCCTTAGTCAAAATAGGGAAAAAAAGAAAAGTATACATATTAGGTATTGCCGAGTCCATATCGACCGGCTCTATAAAAATATAACATGATCCACCCTGCCAGGTGAACGCAGTCAAAAAAATAAACAGTGTCACCTTTCTATCAAAAAGTAAAACTTTCCAAAAATAAAAATTTTAGACATATTGGGTATCGCCGCGTCCGTAACAACCTGCTCTATATTACAGGAGATGGCGCGCCAAGTGAATGGTGTAAAAAAAAATTAAAATAACTATGCCAAAACAGCCATTTTTTCCCCTCTTGCCTCACACAAAGTGTAATAGCAGGCGATCAAAAAGGCGTATTTAACCCAAAATGGTACCAATCAAACTGTCATCTTGTACCGCAATAAAGGAGACCCTACCTAAGACAATCACCAGAAAAATAAAAAAAAATATGGCTCTCAGAAAATGGCAACACAAAAAAAGATTTTATTCTGTTCAAAAATAAATCTAATGTGTAAAATTTAACAAAAATAAAAATGGTAGACATATTAGGTATCGCAGCGTCCGTATCGACCGGCTCTATAAAAATTTCACATTATCCACTCCGCCAGGTGAATGCAGTAAAAAAAAAAGAACAGGGTCAAAACAGCCATTTTTTGGTCACCTTTCCTTACAAAAAGTGTAATAGCAGGCGATCAAAAAAGCGTATGTTCCCCAAAATGGTACCAATCAAACTGACATCTTGTCCTGCAAAAAATGAGACCCTACCTAAGACAATCACCCAAAAAATAAAAAAAATATGGCTCTCTGAAAATGGCAGCACAAAAACAAGATTTAATTCTGTTCAAAAATGCAGCTAATGTGTAAAATTTAACACAAATAAAATAGTAGACATATTGGGTATTGCCGTGTCCGTAACAACCTGCTCTATAAAAATATCACATTTGCCCCCTCAGGTGAATGCTGTAAAAAAAAATAATAAAAAAAAACTATGCTAAAACAGCTATTTTTTTCACCTTGACTCACAAAAAGTGTAATACCAAGCGATCAAAAAGTCTTATGTACCCCAAAATGGTGCCAATGAAAACGTCACCTCATCCCGCAAAAAATGAGCCCCCACATAAGACAATAGCTCAAAAAAATAAAAATCAATGGTTCTCGCAAACCAATCCATCAAAATCTGTGCTGCAAAATCCATATGGCGCTCCTTCTGTACTGAGTCCTGCCATGTTCCCCCACAGCAGTTTACCACCACATATGGGGTGTTGCCGTATTCAGGAAAAAATGGGTAACAAATTATGGGGTGCTTTTTTCCTGTCACCCCTTGTGAAAATGAAAAATTTGGGGCTAAACCAACATTTTATTGGAAGAAATGAAACTTTTCATTTTTACAGCCAAGTGTTTCCAAATTCCGTAAAACGCTTAGGGGGTCAAAGTGGTCAGTACCCCCCTTAATATTTTCTTTGAAGGATGTAGTTTCCAAAATGGGGTCACTTTTTGAGGGTTTCCACTGTAGGGGTACGTCAGGGTCTCTCAATTACAAAATGGTGCCTAAAAACCATTCTAGCAAAATCTGCCTCCAAAATCTGTATGGCGCTCCTTTCCTTCTGACCACTGCCACAAACCCATAGAGACGTTTACCACCACATATGGGGTATTTCTGCAAACTGCAGAATCAGAGTAATGTATATTGAGGTTTAGTTTGCTGTTAACCCTTGCTGTGTTGCAAGAAAAAAATTATTAACATGAATAATCCACCAAAAAAAGTAAAATTTTGTAATTTTACTTCCATTTTCCTTTAATTCTTGTAGAACACCTCAAGGGTTAACAAAGTTTGTAACATCAGTTTTTTATAATTTGAGGGGTGTAGTTTCTAAAATGGGGTCATTTATGGGTGGTTTCCATTAGGTAAGCTCCTCAAAATCACTTTATATCTGAATTAGTGCTTAAAAAAATAGTTTTGGAAATTTTGTTGAAGATTTGAACTTCTAAGCTTTCTAATGTCCTAAAAAAGTAAAATGACATTTATAAAATGATGCCAACATAAAGTAGACATATGGGGAATGTAAAATAATAACTATTTTTGGAGGTATTACTATGTATTTTTAAAGTAGAGAAATTGAAATTTGCAAATTTTTCAAAATTTTTAGTAAATTTGGAATTTTTTTATAAATAAAAAGGAAATATTTTGCCACAAATTTACTACTGTCGTGAAGCACAATATGTGATGAGAAAACAATCTCAGAATGGCCTGGATAAGTAAAAGCCTTCCAAAGTTATTACCACATAAAATGACACATGTCGGATTTGCAAATAATGGCCTGGGCAGGAAGGTGAAAACAGGCCCGGGGTTGAAGGGGTTAATAGGAAAAAAAGGGAAAAATATATGTAATAATTGCTATTCAGCTGTGAAGTTAGATTGTACAGTACTATAGCCATTTACGTGGTGTAGAAAAAGAAAATATACGTATGTCCCATCTCCCGTTCTGCGGTGAATTGTGCTTGTTATTTTTTTTTTGGGGGGGGGGTTGTAGAAATAGGAAAAAGAATACGTCTTAACTGCCATTCTGGGGTGAATTGTGATTATTTATTTTTATTTTTTGGGGGGAGTTTATTAATCAGAAAGAAAATGTCTTAATTGCCGTTCAACAGTGAAGTAACATTGTACTTTGGGGGGTTTAATTTTAATTTAATTCCTTTATTATACAGTATGTCAGATAGACAGGTGACAAGCCCTTCAAAGGGAATGGGCAGTGGGCAAAATGTTTCTGTTGCAGGCAGCAGAAGGGGGGGTGGGGGTGGCAGCAGGAGTTGCAGCGAGAGGCCTGAACTCCCGGTGTCATCTAGCGGTCGTGTCTTGACCAGCAACCCAGCGGTGCTTAAATGGTTGATTCTGTCTTTGAGTTTGTTGTAAGTGGCATCAGACACCCCCATTCAAGAGTGGGTTCCTCTGACACAACGCTTAGTTGTCCCCCCTCCCCCCTGTCCTGAACCTTCCTCTGTCATTTTCAGAACCCTCCATGCAAGAAAGTATTATATGCCGTAGGCTTGGCTTTACTTTTCTGCAAGGACAAGCTACTAGAGGACAGTCAGCAGCTACTGCCCAGCCAAGATCTGGAAGAGACATCCACCGCTTCCTCTGCTAGGCGGGCAAGTAGTGATGAGGAGAGTCGCGTGGGAGCGGGTGTTGCGAGTAGTCAGGCTCCTGGCCCTGAGACCGTCGACAGGGACATCAGTCAAGTGCAGACAGTAGTGGATGATGATGTAGCCGATTGCACTTGGGAGCCGAGTGAATTACGGGCTTCATCATCATCATCATCATCAGGAGAAGAGGGTGGCAGCTTGCCCGTTAGGCAGCGGCTCAGCCAGCAGGGTGGGAGCGTGGCTGTGAGTCAGCAGGGTGGCAGCAGTGGGAGGTCAGGAGCCAAATGTGCCTGGGGTAGACCACCCGCTTCACAGAAGCCTACCGGTCCAGAAAGTAGAGGTGCAGGGGTTCAAGGAGGCAGCGGTAGCAGGCAGTCAGTGCAGAGCGTTGGAGGGAAAATTCCATAATCGGCGGTGTGGCAATTTTTTGTTAGGCTGCCGGAGGAGGTGAACATGGACATTTGCCAGATATGTGGGCAGTAGGTGAAGCGTGGCCAGGGTGCCAACACTAGCACCACGGTCCTGCATCAACATATGCAGCGTCACCATAAAGTGACCTGGGAGAACTGTGGCTCTGATGTGGTGGCCCAACCTGCTGTAGCAGCCGCAGCATCACCCAGTGGCACACACCCAATTTCAGGCAGTCAAGGCTCCACCACCTCAGCCGAAGGGAGCTGTCTGTCCTTCCCATTATCTGTTGGTTCTAATGCTCCTCCTCATCAGTCATTCTGTCAGCAAACGATCAGCAAAGCGATTGCCAAGAGACAGCAGTATGCGTGTACACATCCAACGGTGCAGAAGCTGAACGTGCTCCTGGTCAAGTTGCTGATACTACAGTCCCTCCCTTTTGAGGTGGTGGACTCTGCACCGTTCAGAGAACTGATGGCTTGTGCCGAGCCGAGGTGGACAGTCCCAAGCCGTCATTTCTTTGCCAAACAGGCAGTACCAGCCCTGCACAAATATGTAGAACAGAAGGTGGCCCAGTCCTTGAGCCTGTCGGTGTCTGCCAAAGTTCACGGCAGCGCTGACGTGTGGACCTGTAATTATGGGTAAGGAAAATATATGTCCTGTACGGCCCACTGGGTAAATGTGGTTCCTGGCAACTTGGTCAGGTGACGCCACTTCCACCTCCACGTTCTCAAACCATTGGTCTTGCGACAATGTCTGCCTCCTCACCCTCCACCGTGTCCTCAGCCTCTACTGCAGGGACAATTCACAGTACCCCACCAGCATATGACATGTGCAGGGCACGGCGGTGTCCTGGCTTTGTCCTCGATAGAATAGAAAAAAATAAAATAAATAATAATCTTGAACTAGGAGGCTGAGGTGAAAGTGGAGTAGGAGGTTGAGGAGGCGGTGGATGTGGCGGTGTAGATGGAAGCGGTGATGGAGGAGAAAGAGGTAGCCAATACTGTTTTTGTTGTTTTTTTTATTTTTTTTTGTTTATTTTTTTTATTTTTTTTTGGGAAGACCCCAAAACATTGGGAAAAAGAAAAAGAAAAGAGAATGCAAAGAGAAAGTGTGCTGGAGTATAACAATGGCTGGAAGCAGTCGGTATACTTGTCTACTCAGCACAAGGTATGGACAAGTCCTGTGGGATCCATGCCTGGTTCATTTTAATGAACGTGAGCTTGTCCACGTTGGCTGTGGACAGGCGGCTGCACTTGTCTGTGATTACCCCCCTTGCCGTGCTAAACACACGTCTGGACAATACACTTTCCGCAGAGCAGGCCAGCACCTCCAGGGTGTAAAGGGCAAGCTTTGGCCATGTGCCCAATTTGAAGACCCAGAAGTTAAATGGGTCAGACCCATCAGTCAGTACGTGTAGGCATGTGGACATGTACTGTTCCACCATGTTGCTAAAATGCTGCCTCCTGCTAAGACAGTCTGTATCAGCTGGTGGTGCTGGTTGTTGTGGCGTGCTGACAAAGCTTTTCCAAAACAGCTTTTTGGGCGACTTCTTCCTCTTTCTCCTCTGCCTTCGCCTGGTGCTTCCACTGAGCCCCCGCTGTCAGGTGTGAATGCCATCAGCAGTGAGTCTAACAGTGTTCGCTTGTACTCGTGCATCTTCCCATCACGTTCCAGTGACAGAATTAAAGGGAATCTGTCGGCTCTTAAACACCCTCCAAACTAGAGTAAGTGTTGTATAGTGTAAGTGACATCGAGTCTGGTTATGTAATTTTTATCTTCATACTCGCTTCCATTCCGACGCTGTGCTCCCACAAACCTGCAGTAAAATACATTGAGAGGACTCCGGTGCTCACTCACATAATGAAGAAGACTCAAAGAAGAGTCCTCTCAGTGCATTTTACTGCAGGTTTGTGGGAGCACAGCGTCAGAATGGAAGTGAGTATGAAGATAAAACTTACATATTCGGATTCAGCATCAATTACACTATACAACGCTTACTCTAGTTCAGGGTTTTTTTCGGAGATGACAGGACAGCATGTTGTCCTTGTAGCAGGGATCCAGCAGGGTGGCCACCCAGTAATCAGCACTGCAGCATGTAGTCGCTCGTGTGTGCCAGGCTGCCCAGAGGCAATGACAAGCTGTCCTCTGTGGGAGGTGTATCGTCTGTGTCTTCTGTATTCCCCCAGCCAAGCTCCATTGTTCCCCCTGAGCTGCTTTGGGTGTCACCCTGCTGTGAAGACGGTTCCTCCTCCTTATCACCCTCCTCATCCTGCAGAACTGTGCTCTGGATGGACAGTTGTGTACCTGGCCTCTGTTGATGCAGGAACCCACCCTCCGATCCACTTGTGAAAGACTGGCCTGATAACCGAGGAAATGATCCCTCTTCCTCCTCCTCCTCCTGTGCCAAATCCTCTTTCATCATCGTCCAAAGCTTTTTTCAAGGAGACATAAAAGTGGGATAGTAAGGCCCCATTCAGACGGCCGTATTATTGCAGGTCTGCATTATTGCGGACCCGCAATAATACGGGGGCCGCCTGGCGTGTGTTCCGCACGCTCGGAACACACGTCGGGTGGCCCCATTCAAAATGTCTATACTTGTCCGCACGCACGGACAAGTATAGGACCTGCTTCATATGGAGCCGCGGCACGGAGCTAGCTCTGTGCGGCGGCTCCCCGCGCGAAATAGAGATGAATGGGGGCACATCTATTCCGCAATATTGCGGGATAGATACGGCCCCATTCATACAGTCGTGTGAATGGGGCCTGACACTGAGGACTGCGTCATTGGCACTGGCCAAGTTGGTGGAGTCCTCGAAACAACACAACATGGCACACACGTCCTGCATGGAGGCCCACTCGTTGGTGATAAAGTGGTGCTGTTCCGCTGAGCGATTCACCCGTGCGTGCTGCAGCTGAAACTCAACCAGGGCCGGCCTTAGGGGTGTGCGACCCGTGCGGTTGCACAGGGCGCTTCACTCCCGGCCAGTTAAGGGGGCACCCTGCCAGAGCGCCCCCTTAATGGCCCGGCCGTGCCCTGCAAGTGCCGCACAGTTGGGGGCGGCGGTGGGGCAGAGGGAGATGAGCGCTTCCATTGTGGAAGCGCTCATCTCCATAGTCTGCCTTTGGAGATGCGGGGCAGTGGAGGGAGAGGCGTCTCCCCTGCCCATTCCTCTGATAGGCTGCAGGCCCTAGGCCTGCAGCCTATCAGAGGCCAGCTCAGGCGACGCGATGACGTCATCGCGCCGCCTGAGCCGTACAGCGCGGGACACAGGCCGGAAGAGGCCTGCATCGCATCGCTGCATGGAGGTAAGTAAGTGTTTTTTTTTTTTTATGGGGCATTTTTACTGGCACAAGGGGGCACTGGGGGCATTTTTACTGGCACAAGGGGGCACTGGGGGCATTTTACTGGCACTGGGGGCATTTTTACTGGCACTGGGGCATTTTACTGGCACTCGGGGCATTTCTACTGGCACAAGGGGGCACTGGGGCATTTTTATTGGCACATGGGAGCATTTTACTGGCACTGGGGCATTTTTATTGGCAAATGGGGCACTGGGGCATTTTTACTGGCACATGGCATTTTACTGGCATATGGGGGCATTTTACTGGCACATGGGGGCACTGGGGCATTTTACTGGCACTGGGGGCATTTTTACTGGCAAATGGGGCACTGGGGCATTTTTACTGGCACATGGGGGCATTTTACTGGCATATGGGGGCATTTTACTGGCACATGGGGGCACTGGGGGCATTTTACTGGCACTGGGGCATTTTTACTGGCACATGGGGGTATTGTGGGCATTTTTACTGGCACATGGGGGCACCGGGGCATTTTTACTGGCACTGGGGGCATTTTACTGGCACTGGGGGCATTTTACTGGCACTGGGGGCATTTTTACTGGCAATGGGGGCATTTTACTGGCATATGGGGGCATTTTACTGGCACATGGGGGCACTGGGGGCATTTTTACTGGCACAAGAGGCACTGGGGGCATTTTTACTGGCACATGGGGTATTGTGGGCATTTTTACTGGCACATGGGGGCACTGGGGGCATTTTTACTGGCACTGGGGGCATTTTTACTGGCACAAGGGGGCACTGGGGGCATTTTTATTGGCACATGGGAGCATTTTACTGGCACATGGGGGCATTTTACTGGCACATGGGGGCACTGGGGGTATTTTACTGGCACTGGGGGCATTTTTACTGGCACATGAGGCACTGGGGGCATTTTTACTGGCACATGGGGGTATTGTGGGCATTTTTACTGGCACTGGGGGCATTTTTACTGGCACTGGGGGCATTTTACTGGCACTGGGGGCATTTTACTGGCACTGGGAGCATTTTTACTGGCAAATGGGGCACTGGGGCATTTTTACTGGCACATGGGGGCATTTACTGGCATATGGGGGCATTTTACTGGCACATGGGGGCACTGGGGCATTTTACTGGCACTGGGGGCATTTTTACTGGCACATGGGGGTATTGTGGGCATTTTACTGGCACTGGGGGCATTTTTACTGGCACAAGGGGGCACTGGGGGGCATTTTTATTGGCACATGGAGCATTTTACTGGCACTGGGGCATTTTTACTGGCACATGGGGCACTGGGGGCATTTTTACTGGCACATGGGCACTGGGGCATTTTTACTGGCACATGGGGGCACTGGGGCATTTCTTACTGGCACATGGGGGGCACTGAGGCATTTCTTACTGGCACATAATTTGGGGGGCATCTATGGGGGTGGGACACTTTTTACTGCACATGATTTTGGGGGGAAATCAATGGGGGGAACTTCTGGCACATTATTGGGGTGTTTCTTACTGGCACATAATTTGGGTGGAATTTTGGGGGCACTTCTGCACATTATTGGGGGGCACTTTTTACTGGCACATTGGAAGCATTATTACTTCTGGGGCACAGTGGGGACATTAGTACCGTTGGGGGCACTATTACTAACAAGTGCACTCTGGCAGAGAATTATTAGTTGGGACTTTGGGCGCACTATTACTGTGGGGGTCACTATTACTGTGGGGGTCACTATTACTGTGGGGGGCACTATTACTGTGGGGAGCACTATTACTGTGGGGGGCACTATTACTGTGGGGGGCACTATTACTGTGGGGGCTCCCTGGCACAGTATCAGCGCAGTTATTTCTGGGGAGCGTTATGTTTACTATATTACTGGGCGCACTATTACGGAACACTATTTGCTGGGCGCAGTTTTTTTTTAGGACACTGTGTAAACTGAAATCTTTTTTTTTTGTCAAACTGCAGAGATGAGAAATGGCTGAAAAATGGCGTCTGGTCTGAAAGGAGAAGATGAGGAAAGAGAAGATCTACATCAGAGGAGACATCACTGGATGTAAGAGGTATGGGGCACTGTATTAGGCTACATTTCAATATAGAAAGCTATAAATACAGTGCAGAGATATATAGTGTGATAGAGGAAAGTATAGAGAGCTATAAATACATATATATATATATACTGTCCTACTCTACCTACCTATATCACTCTATATATCTCTACACTCTATTTATAGCTCTATACTGTATGACGTTAGTACTGTCACTCGGGGGAGGTGGGGGACGGGGGGGCGCCGAGAGAAAGTTTCGCACAGGGCGCCATCTACCCTAAGGCCGGCCCTGAACTCAACTATTGTCTGCTGCTGCTCGCACAGTCTCTCCAGCATGTGTAAGGTTGAGGTGGTGAGTGGGAAGGCTAAAGTTACGCTGCAGAGCAGACAGGCGAGCAGCAGCAGGGTGAGAACGCTGAAAGTGAGCACAGACGGCCCGCACTTTCTGCAGCAGCTCTGAGATATCTGGGTAATTCTTCAGGAACCTCTGCACCACCAAATTCAGCACATGCACCAGGTAAGAGATGTGCGTCAAACCGGCTAGCCCCAGAGCTGCTACGAGATTTTGCCCATTATCGCACAGACACCACCAGGCCGGGCTTGAGGCTCAACGGCACCAACCACTCATCGGTCTCTTTTTCCATGCCCGTCCACAGCTCCTGCACCGTGTGGGGTTTTTCCCCCAAACAGAAGAGTTTCAAAACTGTCGGCTGTCGTTTCCCCCTGGCTGTGCTGAAGTTGGTGGTGAAAGTGTTACGCTGACCGCTTGAGGAGGAGGCAACGAGAAATGTCCTGCAATCCTTGGTGTTGGTAGCACATGCGCCAAACTGCTATCCGCCTCAGGCCCAGCCACAACTGCATTTACCCATTGTGCAGTTAGGGAGATATAATGTCCCTGTCCATGTTTACTAGTCCACGTATTAGTAGTTATATGGACCTTGCCACAGATAGTGTTGCGAAGTGCACACCTAATTTTGTCTGCCACTTGTTGTGCAGGGCAAGGATGGCTCGCCTGGAAAAGTAGTGGCGGCTGGGACTGTCTCCTCATGGCAGTCCAAGCGCTGACTGTTCTCACACAAGTCATCAAAAAGGAAACTCATTGACTATCTGCCATAGGGCATGGTGGGGTTTTGTTGCCACATCTTAGTGATAATAATGACACCTGTTGCCCGGTGGCAGTAGGGGCAGTGGTAGTGAGAGTAGCACTCTGACCAAATACAGAACAGGGAATCGGGAGCAAAGCCAAAAAGCTCACATGACTTATCACAGTCTGGTAAAAGTGTCAGGGATGGTGAGAATGATGAGTGTGTGTTAGACAGTACCTAGGAGCTAGATCAAAGTGCTGAGGAGGAGGTAATATCAAAGGAGAAGGATAGTGCAATACCAAAGAAATAAAATGCAGAGGCAACACACAGCCAGAACCTCACAAAGTGATGTCGCTGATACTGAGAGCGTAGGACAGAAACGTTTCAGACTTGGGCCAAGTTTGGCTGCCTCTAGCTCTGTGTGAATATCTTCTAAGTTTCGGTCCCATAGCAGCAGATTCCCCTCCTTCCTCTACAGCTATACCCCTAGCCATGTCCTATTGACACCTCCACAGTGGCGTACCGCCCATATAGGCAGACCACGCCACTGCTATGGGGCCCGCGGCACAGGGGGACCCGGAGCGCACGGGAGGCCCCGCCCCCTACTCTGCATCATTAAGATGCGTCCCGTCCCTGCGCTCCGGGCCTCTCCTGGCCCCCCTCACCGCCGCAACTTTTACCCTGATGAGTCCTGAGAGCGCTCCTGTGCGCTCCCAGCTGGCCCCACCTCCTCCCTCACGCCGCGGGAAATAAGACCAAGGGCCAGCCCCCTCCAGAGTGGCGTCAGGACAAGAAACTGTAAGTTTTTATGTGTTTCATGTGTGTGTATGTGTGTGTATGTGTGTGTGTGTGTGTGTGTGTATGTATGTATGTGTGTGTATGTGTATGTGTGTGTGTGTGTGTGTATGTATGTGTATGTATGTGTATGTGTGTGTATGTATGTATGTATGTATGTGTGTGGGTATATGCATACACTGTACGTACTGTATATTGTACAGCGTGGCGCAGGGGTTATATTGTCCGGCATGGTGTAACCACCACGCATTTGTTGTACAGTATATATTATAATCCCTGTACCATGCTATACAATGTACAGTATAATCCGTACACCATACTGAATAATATACAGTATAATCCGTACACCATGCTGTATAATATACAGTATAATCCGTACACCATGCTGTATAATATACAGTATAATCCATACACCATGCTGTATAATATACAGTATAATCCATACACCATGCTGTATAATATACAGTATAATCCATACACCATACTGAATAACATACAGTATAATCCGTACACCATGCTGTATAATATACAGTATAATCCGTACACCATGCTGTATAATATACAGTATAATCCATATACCATACTGAATAATATACAGTATAATCCATACACCATGCTGTATTATATACAGTATAATCCGTACACCATGCTGTATAATATACAGTATAATCCGTACACCATGCTGTATAATATACAGTATAATCCATACACCATACTGAATAATATACAGTATAATCCATACACCATGCTGTATTATATACAGTATAATCCCTAGACCATGCTGTATAATATACGGTATAATCCCTACACCATCTGTATAATATACGTATATCCCTATAATCCAGTATAATCGAACACCATGCTGTATAATATAGTATAATCCTACACATGCTGTATAATATACGTATAATCCTACACCATGCTGTATAATATACGGTATATCCCTATATATACAGTATAATCCCTACACCAATGCTGTATAATATACAGTATAATCCATACACCATGCTGTATAATATACAGTATAATCCCTACACCATGCTGTATAATATACGGTATAATCCTACACCATGCTGTATAATATACAGTATAATCCATCCTCGTGGCTGCCCCATTCAGTATAACGTCTCCTTAATTTAAAAAAAAAATAAAAAATAAATCAGTAGCTCATGTATACATTTCTTTCGTGGCAAAAGGGGGTGTGGCATGGGAGGAGCCATGGTAGCATGTAGGATGGGCCGGGGTAGTGGGCGGGGTTAGGGGCCCCATTCAGATTCTTGCTATGGGGCCCAATGATTTCTATGTACGCCCCTGCACCTCCACCTTTGTCTTCATCTGGTTTCCCCACCAGGCACTTATCCACCTCCTCCTCCATTGCCATAAGATTGTGCAGGAGGTGATATATACAGCAAGATTTTTTTTTTTTTAGTGCTGGTAGGAAGGAGATGGAGAGTGAGGGCAATAGGAGGCTTGAGTAAGACAAAAGCGTGTGGTGCTTCTGAGAGAGAGTAAGGCCTGTGAGAATTCCAGAGCAAGGATTATGAGGGAAAATCTGAGTGCCCCAGTGGAAAGGACTGTGATAGAGAGACAGCTGGCAGGTGAAGTCTTAAAACATGCGTTGATGGAGAGGCAGTCTCCCAGGGCCCGCAGGCATAGTGCTGAAGAGAGACCATGACTGCCTGGTAAGCCTTATGCAGCATCACTGACTGAAAAAGCTATTCCTTATAATTATTATTACTTTTATACATTTGCTTGTTTGCTCTAGATTGAAGACTTCAGTAAAGTTCGGGTAAAGCCAGTGGAGTCATGTTTGTTGCCAGTACTACACATCTAAGAGTTACTTTGCAGGAATTGGAGTTTTTAGTGATGCCGACGAATACAGCCAGGCCCCTGCAGCTGATCTAAGCTTCGAGAAAAGTTTTCTATCCTGCTCAATCACAGCTCCTGTACATGTATGCCACTTTGTTTGAACACCCCCTGACGAGCTGGTGCAGATGGTGGGAGTGGTAGTGGCCCCGATGAGATGTGCCACAGTGTACTCCTTCAGGCCATTGCTCCATGGGGTTTAGTGCAGTGGAAAGGTGGTTTGAAGAATTTGGACCTAAAGTAAAATCATAATGGCCGAGCTACATGACAGCATGTTGGATTTGTGTACAACTGTCATGTCGCAGCAAGTGCAAGACCTTTAACTACCATTACAAATAAATGTGGTGCGAAAAGTGTCATTGTGTAGCTGTACTCTCTTTTCTTAATGCAAAATATAACTTGTGGGCAGCATCCAGGCAGTGTAAAGTACTAAGTGCACTTTCTCTGGCCCAATGCATTAAAGAGGACCTCTCCACCACTCCTGACAATTCATTTTAATATCTCAATGCATTCCTTAATGTAATAAATTCCAGAGCATCTATTATGTCTCTATGTTGTACCATTCCTTTATTATTTATACTAGAAGTTATGAATGAATTACTAGCAGTCTGCAGTAAGGGTACAGAGGGGAGGTAACCAGTTGTAGGTGTGTACCTGCACAGACTGAAAATGGCAGCATTGATTGGATAAAGTGAGTCTGTGCAGGGACAGACCCCCAACTGGTTACCTCCCTCTGTACCCTTACTGCAGACTGCTAGCAATTTATTCATAACTTCTAGTGGAAATAATAAAGAAATAGCAGAACATAGAGCGATAAGAATAGATGTTCCAGAATTGTTATTACATAGGGAATACATGAAGCTATCTCAGGAGTAGAGATGGTCCTCTTTAAGTTGCACTTGCAGGCACTTGTGGATATAGGTATCCACTGTATATTATAGGCAAGAAGTTAGACTAGCCAAGAAGTGTTCTGGGTGATGGATGTCTGAGTCTCAGTCCCTCACCTGCAGAAGGGGTTGTAAAGCTGCGTTTTACTGATCACTCTGCTGACTAAGCACATTAGAGCTTTTTGGAAGCAGTGTTCTTGACTCTGAGTTTCACAGGAGCACCCTGAAAAGGAGTTCAGGCATTAGCTTCCTTCCTCATTACTGTCTCACTGAAAGTCCCCCTCCTGGCAGGAAGTAGGACCTGCCCACTTCTACCAAGAGGGGTCAACCATACCTTTACTGCTGGAGTACATGGCAGAAACATAACATGACATACCATTAAATAGCAGTAACAATAATTGAAGACACCCCCAGGTCTGGGGTACTGCACATGTGCCTCCAACAGAATGGTGGACACATTCAACGCATCGTGTAAAGCTCTTTAGGAAACATTGACCTTGCTTAAAGGCATTGTCTAAGTTATTTTTGTCCTTTGTATATTTCTAACTTGGCAAATGTAATGTTTTTTCAATGCACTTACTTTAACTTCAGTGCCCTATTTCTCAGATTTCACTGAGGGTCACATGACCTGTGATGTCAGCTTCTGATGTTTGGTGCACAAGCCTGAGAGATCAGATAAGAGTCTGTACACCAGACGTCACTGTGCAGGCCACACCGCCTGTACTGCTGTCTGCTCTCTCCCTGGATTCTTTCAGATAAGATTTTAACCCCCTTCAGCCAGCACAGACTGAGGGCTGAAGGCTTTACTGAGTAGCTGCAGGCAGTGAGGAGACAAATGCTAGGCACAGGAGCTGACAAACGAGAGAAAATCTGTAGAGTATTGCACAATAACAGGTAGGGGAAAAGTCATGTGTGTATCAGCAGTGTCATTGTACAGCTGGGACTTGTAGTCCTACACATACAACATGCTGCTGAGTATCCCAGCAGGAAGACATGTCACATACCTCCCAACTTTTAAAAATTGCAAAGAGGGACAATGTGTGCGGTGCGCATCACGGCAGTTTTTTTCATACTAGGCCACGCCTCTAACTCCGCCCAAATCATAATTACTGGAGCCCCTGCAGCAATTTTTTTATTGCGCTTCATTGTCCATTTAAATATTAGCACATAAATCATCAGATTATAGATATTTTAAGGTCCAAATTGCACCAAATAATGAAGTTCTGGTCTAATATATAGGTAGAAACCATACAGATCGTTTAGTAAGGAGCTATTTAGTAAATATATTAATGCACATTTATGCATTAATTCTTCAGGTCAAAAATAGGGACATTTAAGGAGCAAAGAGGGAACAGAGGGACTTGGGTCAAAAAGAGGGACTGTCCCTCCAAAAGAGGGACACTTGGGAGGTATGATGTCACTCAGGGCAACACTTGTATTCACTCCCTTTGCAGAGCAAGGGGAGGGGCACAGATTGTTGTTATTACATGTAAACAAAGGTCAGAAGAGAACCAGGGAAATGAGGAAATATAGATTTTATTTTGCCTAAAACTTGCTTAAATTAGTTATATATTGCTGCCCATCAGACTTACAGTGCTATATATTTTATTTTCATAACTTGGACAACCCTGTTACTCCAAAACAAGATAGTCGACAGTTGACGACATGCTCGCCAGCACTATTTCGCTCGACATCGTATGCTCGCACATTGCTGTGTTTGGCCAACACCGCGTTGCTCGAGTGCGATCTGAATCTCTTCCCCGCATGTTGGGAGATACTGGCATTCACTGTAATGTTGATTTGTACGCTAATGCTACGCATTGTATGCTAATGCTATGCATTGTATGCTAATACGTACAAATTTGTATGCTAATGCTATGCACTGTGCGCTAATGCGTACAAATTCAGTTATTAGCAACTTTTACGATAAAGAGAAAAGAGAGAAGTCCGAATCTGACCTTTTCTAATAACCAACAACCCTCCCCTCTTCCGAGCTGGTGCCTGCTTATCCATTGACTAACATTATCTCAGTGCTCAGCCAGAGCACCCGAGCATACGACACAAGAGGTGCTCGCTCAACACTAGTCAAGACTGATATGACATGACCCCCTTCCCTTTAGAAAAATCTGACCTGAATTCAATATGGAAGATTTAAAAAAGGTGACCAAAAACATTTCCTCCACCAAATAATGTAGCCTCCCTCCCAATTAATTTATATTAATATATATTTAATACTTTGGAAGTCAATTTTCTACAAATTACACCAATTAAAAGGGAGTATCCAGACTTTAGCCTTACCCTGTGTACATACACATCAGGAAAGCCTCAGCACTCCACAAAAAAGGAGCCAGCGTATGATATATTTTTATGACCAGTGTATGATGTATGTAATTTATCTCCCAGTTGTTACCTCCATATACCACTGTAACGCCTCTTTCACATGAGTAAGTTTTCCATCCAGTTGTAATGCATGAATGTGAACGAATACCATCCTGACCCATTTATTTTGATGGGTCTCTGCGTTTTTCACGCATCATCTTTGCGTTCAGGAAAGAATGCAACATATTCTATATTGTGTGTTTTTCACATAGCACTGGCTCCATAGAAGCAAATGGGGTTTGCGTGAAAAACGGGAAGGCGTCCAGATGCAATGTGTTTTTCACTGATGGTTGCTGGGAGATGTAGATTGTTATTAAGTTTTTCTTCACACGCATGAAAAACGCATGCAATCCAGGCGGAAAAAAACACACACACTGAATGTAATCACAGAAAAAGCTGATTGAACTTGTATGCAAAACCATCAGTTTTTCCCTGAACAGATCCTAAGACAATCTGTATCGCTCATGTGAAAGAATAGTAAGGGTAGGTTCACACTTGTGTGTTGTTGCCAGAAAACAGCCTGCTGGAGTTTGCCTGATCTGGCATAGCCGGATTCTGCCGTTGTTCACCGCTGGACCTCCATAGACTACAATCCGGACAGACGAAACCATAGCATGCTCTGCCGTAACAGCCTGCCAGAAACATTCAACACAAGTGTGAACCTAATCTAATTGAACTGCATAATCACATGATAAATGTTTCCTTATTTTTTTTTTTTGCAGGAACATCTGACTTGGAAAAAGATGAGAGCATAATTGGCAAGATACTGTATGGTATATCTACTGTGAGAATTGTATGGTAAGTACTCTTTAAAATACCTCAAGATTAGAGATGAGCGAGTAGTGAAATATTCGAAAGTTCGAAATTCGATTCGAATAGACCGCGATATTCGACTATTCGACCGAATATCGAATCCCATTAAAGTCTATGGGAAAAAAATGCTCGCCACTTGAAATCTCAATTCGACCACTTGGAGGTCACCAAGTCCACCCCTGAAACCTCAGAAAAGGATGCCAACACTGCTGGAATGCAACTGGGACAGCAGGGGAAGCATGTCTGGGTGCATATAACGGCGCCCAAGTCGCACTATCACGCCACTATCATAGCCTCTCAACAATACACTCCAAAGACAATAATAACCTCTCTGTAAAGTGAGACCATACAAGGAAACCTTCTTTCCTCTACATTGCCATGGACCCCAAGCCAAACTAGACAAAAAAGAAGATAAAATTCTGCACCCCTTAAAATCACGTTGCCTATGACAACACAGATGCATAGCAGGGGAAAGCAATCAAGCCATCACTATTTTTCCCTCTTGCCATCCTGCCTTGCCCAGGCACATGTCCCAAAACATCATCCACGCCGAGTAACACGGTTACTCAAAAGGCCATTTGACCACAACACTTGGTTGAGCCGGGGATCACATCTCCCTGAGCACACTGGGTGAATGTTGTGGAGCGGGGACGGGCAAAACCTTCTACCCCACCCAAGTTTGCCTTGGTTCTTGTCAGGATTCCGCAACCCTTACAGACACTCGGCAAACCCCTCCTCTCCTTCTAGATTTTGTTAAATCGCCACACCCAGTCAAGTCACAATCCAGTTTCGTCGATACGCAGAAACTGCAGGACCTCACTCTGACCCTCCTTCCTCCCACCCTGCCCAATTTATCAACCAGTGTTCCCACCCATGCAAGAATCGCAGGACTATCTGAGGATTTTGTTGTTCTGATGCCCAAACACTG